>OZ005650.1:15838961-15870461 GCA_963930645.1 Salticus scenicus
AACTACATACCAATTTGTATGAAATTCTGTGCAGTCCCCACTAAAAATAATCCGAAGATATTCTTGAGAAAACAGGATTTTCTTAAGATTTTCTTCAAATATTTAAAAATATTTTGAAGATTTATCTTTTTCTATAAAATATCTTAAGAAATTTTAAAAACATTTTAAAGAAATTTCGTAAATTTTCTTAATAATGTGCCAAATAACTTAAGATATTCTGTACATTTTCTCTAAAAATACCTGCAGAATATCTTGAGATTATTTTTAGTAGGGGTAGTTCCTGAGATACAGTTGCCACAAAATTTTGTCACACACAGACAGACATTTTCTAAAAATGGTCAAATCGTGTTTTACATCTCTCAAAACGTGTAAATTCATCAAAAACCCGAGGTCGAAAATTTTTACGAATCTAATACTTTCTTCTATTGAACATAGAAGAAAGTAAAAAGTAAAAATTCTGTCAAAGACAGAATTTAGTTTAGTACGGAGGACTAATAATTTTAATCTCTAACATTTTTAATTTCAATTTTTAATATTTAATTTATTTTTTATCTCATTTTTTGAACCGTAAAACTGGGCCACGTACTTTTTAAAATGACTGAAATGAATTAAAATGAAGTGTTGCCACCTAAATTTCATACTTTAGTTAATTTAAAAAAATCTAATGGTCGTGTCGAAAAACTGTTTGCACCCCTGGATTAAAAAAAAAAAATCACCCCTTTCATTTGGTACCAAACTTGTAACGATAGGACTCATATTTCTAATTTATTTTGGTGTTACACAAAACTGGTCTACAAAAACTGACGACGAAGTTTTTACCCAGATTGAAACTAATAGTCCTCCTTGTCTTAAAAGAAAAAAAAAGGAAGAAGAGAATATATACATGTGTGTGTGTGTGTGTGTGTGTGTGTGTGTGTGTGTTAATCAAGTTTAAAGAGGTTTAGTAATATCAAAGAGTACTTAACAAGCACTTTTTGACAAAGTTGAAAAATTTTTTGACTTCGGTTTGTTTGTTTGTCTGCAGGGGTGGCGTCAGAAGGGGGGCCGGGGGGGCACAGGCCCCCCCGTCGGGGAGTTCGTGCCCCCCCATCGGGGCAGATTCTCAAAATCTGTCGGGGAACAAATACCCTTTTTTTCCCCTTTGTTCAGCAACAAAATATTTTTTTTCCTTTTCATCATTCGGAGTTTGTCTTTCTAGAGAAGTTTTTTTTTTTTTTTTTTTTTCCAGAAAAACTAATTGCATGCAACTGTGATGGCTTTGCTAGCATTGATATACTATGTATTCCTCTTCTATGTTAGTTGGTGGGAACGACAACAGGAACATAAAGAAAGCGGCGAGTATTATTACTACAAGGATTGACCCATTCCTTATCTATTCCTTATCTTCTAAAATCACACTTGCGATGCTTCTGTGAAGAAGTCGCTTTTTTATTGCCTATTATCCAGCTCTCTTTGAAATGGACAAAAAGCATGTAGGCTACATATGTTTCCATTTCCCTTTGTCTGTGAACAGAAACTAGACCACACACACATGTGTTTTGTTTTGTTTTTCTTCCCTGGAAATTTTTAAGAATAGATATCTCTTTAAAAAGTACATCGGAAAAAAGTACATTTTAACCCCCCCCCCCCCCTTAATAAGAACAAAAAAGAACGAAATTTCATTCAAATAGATCACGAAAATATAATTTGCATATTGATTTAAGTCACATTGCCTTTAATTCTACTAATTCTTATTCAGGATACTGTTTTCAAATATTGTGTGTCTATGTCGACTGTAGGTGTAGGGAGGATGATACATCCAAAGAAAATATCTAAAAAATAAGATGTAAATGTGTCGCTTTTGCTTTAGAACTTAAAGACAACTTTAACAATGAGAAATGAAATAAGTAAAATAATTGAGACCTTTTAATAAGATTTGTTTTTTGCATTCTATTTCTAAAGAGAAAATTCTTTTAACTATTTGTGAAATTTTATAACGATAATTTGTTTAATATCTGTCAAATTGAAAGCATTAAAATATTTCCGTGTAATTAAGAGTCGTTTTAATAATTATATGAAATTAAAATTGTTATATTACATCGCTACACTCTGCATCACCAACAAATTAAAAATGTATTTCTCTTTTTAAAATTTAGTTTTAATTACTTTTTGCTAGAGAGTCAGGGAACAAAAGGGAAGCAAATAAAGGCAATCGGGGAACAATACAACTTTTACGATTTTTAATGCTTGTTTGTATGAAAATCAAAAATTTCGGAAACAGTAAAGAATGTTCTTGCTCTATTTTATCAATTCAGCAGCTCATAAAGGTTATTATTATCTTCAAAAGTCATATCGCAATTTTTCATTCAGCATTTTTTTTTTTTTTTTTTTTTTTTTTTAAATATTATCCCCTCCGTGGAAGATCAAAATTGTGATGGCATGTTTCCGGGTCATCCTTAGGGATAGGGTACGTCCCAGACCGTCGCCAATTGTCTAGTGAGCAGCACTAGTGCAATGTTAAAACCCAACCGACCAAACAACTATAAAATATATTAATAATTATGAAATAATTCAGCCAACGACTGAAACATCTGTCGGTTCAATTTATAAATGTTAGAATAGGGAAAAACTACCTTAGAACTTGCAGTGCAGAAAGCAGGTTGCAAAATTTGATGATTTTAGGGCTTCACAGTGCAAGATCAAAGAAATTAGATTTAGAAAGAATAGTAACAATATTTGATAAAACCTATCCCAAAAGCCGAATTCAGTTACAATAATACGTAAATGGATTTTATTTTTTTAATTTTAAATTTAAATTTAATGTGTATGCAGGAGATTCCCAGAAATCCACACAAATTTAAAAAAAAAATGTGTATTTTGGAATTTTGTGAAAATTAGCATTTATGAAGCGAGATTTTGATACTGTAATGCATAAAAAATGAGGAAAAATACAAATAAGTATGCTTGGAAAATAATAAACATAATTAAAAAATTAAAGGAAAAATTAAAGAGAATAAGCAACTTAGTAAAAAATAGGCATATAATGAAGTTTAATTTATTTTTTTCTTGAATTAAGAGCTTGAAATTTATTTAATAAAGTAAGATACAAAATTTTACACAACATGTGATACAATATAAGCTTCTATTACAAGTATATTACCTTTTATTACGTTTTTTTTTTTTTAAATATAGGCAAAAATATTTTTTTATTTTATTTATTTATTGTTATTTATGAACTATTATTTCTTATTTATAGCATTAATGCATTTAAAATTTATCACCAAAAGAAAGTAATCTGCATAAAATTGACTTTCTGTGTTTCGTGAGATTCAATTTCTGATGAATCATTGTTAATATCAGTGCTATCTTGAACTTTTCATATTAAAAATTTTACTGTCGGTTTGATAGTTACATTGGTTACAACATGCCGATTTCTGGAAGTCTACTGCATTTGTTCATGAAGTATTTAACATTATGAAGATTAAATAACGTAATTTTAATATTGATGTTGTATGATTATGAGAAAATTATACCTTAAGTGCATATTTAAATCAGCATATTGTAAGTAAAATTTGAACATTTAAGAGAAATGTAATATGTATATACTTGGTTACAAATGAAATGTATTCCATGTTAAGAAGGAAGTTTTATCTGACATTTGTTGGATGTCTTTGACTCTATTAATTTTTTCACAACTATGCTCATGCTCTAATATGCATGATTTACTTTTTTTCTTTTCTTTTTAATATACATATTACATATATATTATTTTAAAAGGGTAGGGAATAGCTCGATACATTGACGAGATGACACGGCGATTAATTTAATAGCAAACTTTATAAAAACAATCTACCTTGAATTTAATACTCTAATTTTTCCATAAAATCTCTAATTTTCAGCTGGAAGAACACTAGCTCATAAATTATGAAATGTGAATGTGGCACTGGTGATGAATTTAATGAAATATAATTTTTCTTTAAAAACTCCAATTTTCAACTGAATTTAGGAGTTTTTTTTTACTGTGAAATCAAAATCATTATTTTTAATTTTTGACAAAACCAATTAAAAATTTCTTTTTTGTTAAAAACGTTACATTTCTATAATATGATAATAATATAACGTGATTTATCATTTAACATGAATTGGAAGTTAAAGGGCTGGCAACTTGTAAAATTAATTTAAAATGTCAATGCAAAGTGGCCTGAAAGGGAAAAAAAATCACATTTTAAATTATCTTAAAAATATCTTAAAACTCAATAATTTTGAAATGAATTGAAAAAAGTTTGACAGTTAACTCATATTATTTTTAACCAATTTTTAACTCTTGCCAAAATCAGTTTACAATTCAAGATTTTTAAAATACTTGTTTTTCAGCTCCAATGCAAAAAAAAAAAAAAAAAAAAAATCGGGATTTATAATCTAACATGATTTGAATTCGGAAGATTGCAAGCTCGCATGGCTTAGCCGAATAATATGAAAAAAGGAATACTGCTAGCACGCAAATATTAAAATCTTAATGCAAAGTGACCTGAAAAGTTACATTTTAATTAATTAATTTTAAAAAAATCTATCAAACAGAATTTTACTAAGAACCATCCCGATTAAATCAGCCTTTATTTATTTTATTATTTTTATTATTTTTAATAAGGGGAAAATTGCATTAAAGATGGTCTATTCGTTTGGACGTTACAGTGCCTCAAACACACAGTCTTCAAACTTATCATAACCCCCTCCTCTTTCTTATCTTAGTCGGTGTTAAAAATAATACGGAAGCACTTAAAAAAAAAAAAACCAGACAAACAAACAAACAAACAAAAAGAAAAATACCATTGTATATTTGACATAGCGGATAGACACTGACAGGAAGGTGCATGGTGTTAAATATGCCATTAAAAATGTTTCTACATATAGTGCCCCCCTGTCGGGGAACCGGTGCCCCCCCGTCGGGGAATTTCTGACGCCACCACTGTTTGTCTGCCCGTCTGCCCGCGTTCTAACTTCCGTGAATATTTTTAGAATTTCTTCAAAGTGATATATATACATGTTTATATTCACTGCGGTATGTTCTTAATTAAAAATGGTGTAAATATCACGATTGGTTTCTATACCGGGACACCCAAAAAGTTTCAGTGCATTGTGTTGCTTGAGAAGTATTTCTGTAAAAGCCTATTTTAATGCCTTCTCACTGCACAAAACTTGATAAATTTGAAATTATTATTCATGTGCACAGAAATATGTATTTTATACAATATGATAAGAATAGCATTACAGTTTACAGGGCCACACAAAAATACTCAAAAACATTAGACGCTTAGAATTGCCTTTTCAAATGTGTTAAGCGTTTTTATTATTATTAAGTAAGCAATGTATAAAAGTGATTATGAATATACATAATCTTTCTGTCTATCCAAGTCTAATTTCCGTTAATGTTTACAGAATGAATTTAAATTAATGAATGCCATTGTTTCAGTCACTGGAAAGTTATACCGCGCACGCTTACGTACCAAACGTGGCACAACTTTAAAAACGTATTTTTTGAGTTATTAATGTGACTGAATGAAGAGCATACTTCCTCATTGGTCATTAAAAAGACAATTAATTAGCTTTAAAATTGACTGAATTATAGCTGTTTTATAATTCTTTGTATATGATGTTATACAACACTACTGTATATTATACAACACTGTATGTTACTGTAAACGCTGTTTGTACTGCGTATGTTATACAACACTACAAACCTTCACATCATAAGATGCAACGTGATTTTTATTGAAATAAAAAAGCTATTTTCACCTTAAATACAAGAATTTTGGATGGTTACTTAAAATAATAATAATAATAATAATAAAACAGGAATAAACTACTACGTCAGAAACGCCAAAGAAAAATTAATGAGGTGCATACAGCTGTTTCGGTAGCCTAAAGCGTACCGTCTTCAGTGCAAATGCTGTATGCACCTCATTAATTTTTCTTTGGCGTTTCTGCCGTAGTAGTTTATTCCTGTTTTAATATTTCAACGCCAAGTCTCCTGCTATTATAATAATAATAATTTATAAAAAAATGAATGAATAAAAAAATATATATTTTTTAATATGTGTTAATTTTGGAGGTAAACGTGTGATATATTATTTTCTGGAGCAGGGTAGCCATGTTTATGTGCAAGTGCTTAGAACTCAATTTTAAACAGCTTCCTGGGAAAAGTGAGGCCCTATTTTAAATAGAGTTATTGCGTTATGAAAATTATCGCTTAATAATATATATAAATATTTCTTATTGTTATATCATCTTAATAACATTCTTATCATTTTAATAATATTTCTTATTATTAGTCTGTTACAGCCACTTAGCTACTGTCTTGCTACTGGCAAATAATAAATATTTCCAGGAAAACTAATAAATATATGGTGCTTAAAAATTAATGATGAAGAATATATTCAGGCACAGTGAAATCTATTCTCGATAAGGTAGATTTTTTTTCTTTCTTTTTTTTCTTTTTTTTTTTTTTTTTTTTGGGGGGGGGGGGGAAATAAATAATAGTTAAAATTATAGCCGATAGAGGGCGTCGTACATCAACAAATCACGCACATTTTCATGAAAAACTACAATTATTTGCATGCAATTATTTACAAGCATATAACTCATATTCTATGTGTCAGCTATCACCACAAATTAAAGTTTGCAAATGAATTACATCACCACTAACTGTAGGTTCAGTCAGCGAATCATAGCTGTGGTAAAATATCTTCACCATTAAAGCTTTATCCAAAAAATCAGCGTCGCAATTAAAACTTCATATATACAAAAGTGGGTGAAAAAATAAAAAATGAGCTGTTAATCGCGTAAAAGCTTACAATTTATAGGACTCTGATTTCCGAATTTCTCGTTACGCGTCTGTGCAGCGCCCTCAATTGACAAAAATTTTAACTGATTTTTTTTTTTTTTAACCCTTTTTCTTTACCAAAACAAAATCTCCCTTCACGAAAATAACTTCACGAAAATAACAAACAGCGTTCAATTCTATGAATTCCTTTAATTTTTGAGAATTTTTAAAATGTCTACAAAATTATGGAACACCCTGTATGTATACAGGGTAGCTATAAGTAAGTTCTGGTGCTTAGAGCGCATTTATAAAGAGCGTACCGCAGAAGCGCAACAATATTCAGTATATTTATTATCTTAGAGATAAACTAATGCTGTTATTTATTTACTTATTTAATCTTACTAAACAAGCGTTCCCGCCATAATTATCAAATATTAATTATAATTATTGTTATTGCCAATTATAATTATAAATCTTCTCAAAACTGAAGTAATAAATAATTAACTAAAAATTTTTATTAATAAATTGTTATTTTGATTTATAATCGGTTCTGGCCCGGTTTCTTACCCTCCCTTTTTTTTTTCTTTTTGTACACTGATATGATAACACACATTATGGGAATATGATAATTTCTTTGATATTCATTAATTTTTTTCTGCATTTTATTAATTAAATTGCGATGCAACTTTTGATCCCCTTCTCCTAATAGGGTAAATATACTAAATATAAGTCATTATACAAAAAATGGATCTGAAGAAATTATTATTATTGTTATCATTGTTATTGTCATTTAGCCAGTAAAAATTATTGTTAAAAAAAAAAAAAAAAATGTTTGATAAAAAATTTCATATAAAATTTAAAATAAGTAATTTCATACGGGGAAAAAAAAAAAAAAAAAAAAAAAAAAAACTAAATACGCAAAAGAATGAATAAAGATAAAGCAGAAAATAAATAATTAACACAAATAAAAAAGTATATAATTTAAGAAATAATAATACTAATAAATAAATAAATAATAAAAAAAAAATGTAATAATAATAATAAAAAAAAAAAATAATTATTATTATTATTATTAAAAATTGATTTATTTTATGAAATTAGATATATAACATCTTCCGAGATCATTTATAACATAACTGTTAAATTAAAAAATATACGTGCATTCAAACTTTATTGCTGATTTAATGGTATCAAAGTGATCTAGTATAATAAATATCGTTGCATAGCAAACATTGTTATCTTGATGTTGTTATGTATAATGGGAATGACAGTATTCGGAAATTGTGAGTCCGATTGTAGGAGAAGAGGGCTTGCTTATTATAAACAGATTAAATCGAAATTACCACGACAGATGTTCCTGATTTTTATCTACCCATGAGGGTAAAATATAAAAGATGTAGTTACTTCAGTACAACAATATAATAACAAATGATACTGTTTTGCATGAAAATCGGCCCCAATACCAATTTTGCAAATTCTTATGTAAAATAACCTCCTGAATCCGAATAGGATGCCTATTTTTTCCCTATCACCCACCGTTTTTTAGGGACACTCCCCTATCTGTATCATTTTTAGGTAATTTTATAGCTATAAATTTGATTTGTAAATGGAGGGGTGTATTTAACTGTTAAATATCTTCTAAGGGGCTACAGAGTTTGAAAATTCTAAAACATGAACGTTTGCAGCAAGGTTAAAATTTAGGGGGAGGGGGAGGATTTGCCACTGAAACTATATATTATATTCGTTATATTTTATTAATCAGTTATTATTATTATTTATTATATATATATATATATATATTGTTTTTGTTTTTAAGTGTTAAAATAAATCTTTTTCCTTCTCCAAACCAAATTCATGGCTATAAAATTACTGAACAGGGATAGAAATTGGGGGAGGGGGAGGAGTCCCAAAAAACGGTGGGTGACTGGGCAAAATGGTAGTGATATTCGGATTCAGGAGGTCATTTTACTAGTATAGTATCAGTAGAATAGTATCAGAGCTCGATTTTTTTTTTTTTTTTTTTTTTTTTCAGCACAGTATAATTTATATATTTTAGTGAAGAAAATTGTTATTGAACGGCATTACTAATAAACAATGTATAGTAATTCTTAAGTAAAAATTCCACTGTCAAACGACAAATCTACAAGAATCATCTAAATCTTTTTTTTTTCTCCATTAAATCACTGGGATATTTACTATCAGATTTTCATTTCTTTCACAAACAATAATTACATATTTGTTTAATTTGTTTGGGCGAAGTGTCAGTATTATTTTAAACAAAATTTAATGAGTCGATTATACACCCGGAGGCAATTTCTTATGAAGCTTCAATTTATCCAATTTCCTTTTACCTGCTGACTTAATACAGTTTGGTCTCTTAAATAACTCATCAACAAATAAGTTTGAAAAAGATAAGAGTCTGTTAATCTCTTTTCAGTTCTTCTTTCTGTGGGTTTATGCAATGACAAAAACAGCCCGAGGCTGTATCAAAGCGATCGCTCTCTCTTCGTTTTCTTTCATGGAATAAAGATAATTTTACGTTTTCTTTTCTTGACAGCTGTTACTTTGATTCAAATCTAGTAGTCTTCTAACACATTATCTGCTTATCTCTAGTAGAGCTGGTAATAACCATTAATTATATGTTATAGAAAAAACTGCATAGCCGACCTATCATCTTTTACTGGAGCGGCTGCACATATATGGAGATTGATTAAAATAGTACATGGAAATTGATTAGAATCATGGAATACACTAGACGTTCAGAATATATTGGCTTATATAAATAATGTATTTTTATGATTATTTTTTATTAGAAGATTTAAGTAATGAGCAATGTGTTTTCCAAGACCATTTCAATGTTTGAAAACCTGATACAAAACGTTTTATGCACATTGCTTCAGTTGCTGTTTTTATTCTAAATAAGTTCAGAGCTACTTACCATTGCAGTTTAGAATAAATATTTCAGAAACATCATGAGGAAAAAAATCTCTGTATCCCTTGTATACAAATATTACAAATGTGAAAATAAATAAATAAATAAAAATAAAGCAACTGACACCAATTAAACAAGAAGGCAAATTAGTATAAAGTATATTAGTGCCCATTTAACTTAATAATTACTTTTATTCGACTTCTGATATATTGCTTTTCGTTTTATAGTAAGAATGGTTTTTTTTTTTTTTTTTATATATATATTTCGGTACTTCTCTCTTCATTTCATTTCTTTCTTTTTTCTTTCTTTCTTTTTTTTTTTTTAATCATATTTTTAATCAGTGGCAAAAGTTTCATAAATTTCGTATAGGTCACGCAATGTCATTCGGATATTGATCATTATTATATTGAAAAAACATTATTACATACATATTACGCATACGCATATACACACAACCACCTATACACATATAGACAGACACAGACAATTTTGCTCCAAAATATGTCCATAAATTTAATGGGTTCTTCGTGTATCATTGAAATGAAATTCTTCTATTTACTTCAATCTATGAATTGTTCATTGCGGAGAATATTTCATCTTTGTATTCATTTAATAGGCAGACTTCTGCGTAACAGTCAACGTCGAAAAATGCTTAAATATTCTAATAAAAGCAAACAGTTTCATCTGTTTAAACGCAAATTTCGCTTCAAGGAAAACGGATAATTCGTTATTTGTTCAGCAGATTTGTGACGTAACAAAAACACACAGTCTTCCATTAAAAAAGATATGTTTCTTTTGCATCTCATGTTTTTGTAATATTTTATTATCGCTATAATATTTTTCCACACGAATTTCCTCTAACATGTTTTTTTGATATCAATTTTTGAGGATTAAACTTTTGTGTTGCGTGAATTACAATGCATGCGAAAACTATGTCAGGGCTTTGAAAATCAGATAGCTGTAAGGTCTTAGAATAACAATAGGTAAGTTTGTTGAAAGAGAGAATTTTCGTGAATATTATTTATTGCATGGAAGTAAAGCTTTACTCTGTTTGTAGGAAACAAAAAATTGTTTTGTTGAGTTTTTATTCTGTCACTAATTTGGTGGCCTTTTTAAGCATTGGATTTTATAATTATGTATGTATTTAAAAAGAATTCGTGATGGTTTACCTTTCAAATACATAAATAAATAAATAAATAAATGAAGGATATAAAATAAAATAAAGAAGTATTTTATTTTTTTCATTTTTAATATAAATATTTTTAGTCTTATAATAAAACTTATAGTACAGCTTTAATATATTCGAATTCTTTTGCTTATCCGTGTAAACAAAGGGTGGATGATTATCATATTATATTCTACACGAAAAATGCATTTGTGTGCATAAAAAAATTTTCATTTCATTTTCACCAAAACTAAATGCAAAACTGGTGTACAAACGATAAATAGACAAAAATACTTCTTCACACACCATAAACTTTAAGCCAGCACTACCGGTTTCGAAAGAACGTAGCCTTCCTTCATCAGGTGCAAAAAACACGTGCTACTGCTTTGGAGGCAAAAGCAAGACTGAAAGCAGGGCATATTGGTGGTTTGTGTTGGTGGTTTATGTTGCTCCTTCCCCTCTGGATTTTGCCCTGCTTTCAGTCTTGCTTTTGCCTCCAAGGCAGTAGCACGTGTTTTTTGCACCTGATAAAGGAAGGCTACGTCCTATCAAAACCGGTAGTGCTGGCTTAAAATTTATGGTGTGTGAAGAAGTCTTTTTGTCTATTTATCATTTCATTTTGTTTATTTTTGTGTGTTAATCTAGGTATAGTTTAACAAAGTTAAACTATACCTAGTAAAAATTTTACCCATAGACGTTATGTATTCAAATTTTTTTTGGCTGCCCCTATACCTGAACTATTTGTTTGATTTTAACAAAAGTTTCCTGTAGCATCCCCATGTAATACAAATTTAGAGTACCGAGGTTAGGACTGCTTGCAAATACTTTTTGTTCAATTATGCTTAGAGCTCCTATAATACAGGCTGCCTCATCAGGCATTTTGTTTCCCACTCAGTGATTGTTGTCCACGCAGTCTTTCAAGTGTCATCAAATTATATAAAATGGGGGGTTGTGCAGCTGCAAATTGCTCAAATAGTTCCAGAAATGGTGTTAGAATGTTTATATTGCCAACAGATGAAGAAAGGCGAAAGATATGAGCTATTAATTGTTGAAGAGAAAATTGAACGCCTTGCTTTCAATCACAAATATGCTTATGCAGTGCAAATATATGTTTTCTTTCATTTTTTGTACCAATGATTGATTTTTATTGCTGTTTGACAATTTAAATGTTGTATTTTACAACACACACTGCTTTTTAACGTGTATAAATATTCAAAATTAATTAATCTACCAGCAGCAGTGGTGTTTACATTTTACTAGGGTTACTAAAAAAATTTCGCCAAATATTACCAAATGTAAACAATACTTCGATCTCCTACTTCACAAATCAGTTAGCTGATTTACAAAAGAATCCCCTGAAAAATTTATCGGGCCCAAAACAAACGAATGCATTTAATCCAGACTAGCCGTTCATTTCCATTACGATTAATAACTACATTTACTCGCCATTTTAGGCGATAAAGATGTCGAGTAATGCGTCAGCGACTAAGCGTCGCCAAGCTATATTTCCACTGGAAAAGAATGACCGGCTGCAAGTCAGCTCGTATTATAGGTGTCTTAATTAGACCGGTAACGCACACACACAAACCAACATCTAACAACATGATTTTCGGATTGAGAGAACCCAAAAACGTGTAACTATATCAAAATCTCAATTTCGAAAAATTGCTCCCAAAACTCTACATTCTCTACCATTATATGGGTAGCAGAAAGTAAAAAAGTGCACAACTAGACTTAATGCAAATCCTAATTATAAAATTTCAACTGTTTATACAGCTAATTATTTAAAAGTTGTCGCGAATATCTCTAGGAGATCATATCGTGGTTAAAAATTAAGAGCTATCTTGAATATCTTTAAAACTTGAGGTCACGTAAACTAACAACATGACCTCCTGATGTCATCAACAACATCATATCAACTAAACTACATATTATAACAGTCCCAAATATATGTACCTGCCCTGCCACTTCGGGGGTACGCAAAATGTTGAACGTTTTGTTGAACCAGTTGTTCAATCAGTTGAACTCAGTAAATATTAATTTTCCTTCTTCCACTTTTTTTTTCTTTTCTTTTTTCTTTCTTTCTTTCTTTTTTTTTTTTTATTATTAGAACAAATTCGCTTTTGTGACTTTTATTTTTTATGTTTCTTCTGTACTTTTATGGCTCGCATAACTGTTTCTGTCCTTGCCTAATTATTTTTTTATGTTTTTTGTTTGTGTACATGTATGTATATGTATGTGTATATGCGTGCATTTGTATATGTATATATATAGTATTTTTTAATAAATGTTCTCGTGTATATATATGTGTGTTTGTAATAATTTTTATTTATTTATATTTATATTTATTAATTATTATTGGTTCATTCTGCACTTGTCTGTTTATTAATTAATTTCTGCAAGCTTCATATTATACTCTGTACTGTAGGAGTTAATTATTCAAAAAATATCTACGACTAACAAATTTCATCATTCTACGATTAATTATTTTCTACACGTGTAATATACATTTCATTTTTTCACTATATTTACTTTTATAAGGAAGTGCTGGGACTTTATCATAAAAGTGAACAGATCATCATGAAATTTACATAATTTTGTCGAAAACATATTTTCTTATTAAGATAGTCATCTCTTTTATAATTTACATTAAAATCATTATTCACTTCTTGTAAAGTTGCATTGCTAAATAATTACATATAATTACAGAGTGCGTATATAGTGTAGTAGTACTAAGAATGACGTTTCATTAATTCCAAGAAATGTCTTATGTCAATTTAATCTAAAGGATTCCTAGCAGTTTGGCAAATAATAATGTTGCAAACATTTTCAGTTAAAATATTTCTATCAAATTACAATGTTTCAAACTATATATTTTATAGAACTTATAGAAATTATTGGTCATATGTAAAATCTTATAACACACACGCACAAATAATAATAATAATAATAATAATTTCAAAAATGCACGTCATCAAATAATCAATCATAAACAATTAATCCTTTCGAAAAACTTTGTGTGGCCGTGTATATCTCTAAGAATTTTTAACACTCGACTAAAAAAGAAGGATGTTATAAATTTAAAACATTTATCAGTCTCTTTCTCTCTCTCCACTGGGAAAAAAAATATACTGCCTTCGTCTAGAACGAATACGTGGTCATTTTCTAAATCTCTAAACTAGAAATTTAGATTTCTATTCTATGCGTAATAAGGCACGCCAATAAGCTGAATAGACGAAATGGTCGAGAATTTCTAGTCTATACATTTCTAGATGGGTGAAACAATATTATGAATATTATGAGTCCTTTGTATAGCGATAAATTCTTGCTTAATTTTCTAGAATTGGGTCATAAACAAAGATTATAGTTCTTAAACTCGCGTCTTGTATTCACATTTATTTGAAGAGGTTTTTTTTTCTTTTTTTTTTTCAATAAGTTTGACCTCGATAATATAGGCAAACGCTCTAGAATTCTAATAGGGATTTCTAGAACTCTCTTTCAAAGAGAACTAGAATTTATAAGAATGACATGGAACTATTTTTACTAGAGCCACAATTTGGATTCTAGATGTCAGTTACAGAATTTTTTCTCAGCGTCTCTCTCTGTGTGTGTGCACTAAAAAAAATTATTTGTTGAAAAAAATTATTTTATTGACTGATTTTCAAACTTCTTTTACCATTTTAACAATAATTTTGATCAGTCAACCAAATCAACTTGTTTCGATTAACCAAAAGAATATGTATGAAAGAAGAGAAAACTCTCATTAGGTAGACCGACAAGCTACTCTCTGTAAATAACCAATGAGCGAGCGACGTGCTGAAAAAAAAAAAAAAAAAAAAAACTGTTTTAATAAACAAACTAATTTTGTTGATTTAAACAAATATTAGATGAATCAACAAAACTGTTTGTTTAAAACAACGAAATAATTTGGGTCATGGTAAAAACATTTTGTGAGATTATATATATAGTAATATAATATTATCAGTGCAAAAATTTGAAATTTAAAGATGATTTAATTTCAGTATTCAAACAATTATTCTAATCAAAAACGAAGACCACCCAAATCAAACCAAAAAAGAAATAAAGTACAATCTAAATGAATTAGAGCAAATTGGACTGAAAAAAAAAAAAGCATTATTTGCATTCTAACGTTATAAAGGGCCTGGTAGAATGCAAATATGCTAAAAAATGGATGTTTTTTTGTCACAAAGAAAGCAAAAGCTAAGAATTTCTTTGTTCACGGGCCCGAAACACTCAAAGTAAAACCAGAAAAAACGGAGATCAACATAAAACACTTCACTAAAAATGAGAATCCAATAACCATTTAAAATCGTAGATCAAAATAAACTCACCACTACAAATAATAATCCAAAATTACTTAAAAAATTATTATATATATGTATAATTAATTTTTGATGTTCCAAAAAATCATTGTTTTCTGTGTGGTACTATAGCAGCCAAACAAATAGACTGATTTGATTTTCTCTCTCTCTCTCTTTTTTGTTTTTTTAACTATGATTTAATTGGAATGTTAATTAATCCGTGTTTGAGGAAAATCTGTGATAACTTTTTTTTTAATTGATAAAAATATCTTTTTTTTTTTTTTTTTTTTTCTTTTTCATGCCATTTTGCAGTGATATCTTGAAATTGGTGAGCTATCAATCTCCAAAGATTACGAATTTTCAACCAACTTTAACAAATTAAAAATTGGCTTTAACTAATGATTTTGAGTTTAACAGTTCGAGACATTCTACATTCGGTTTAAAATTAGAGATTATATATATATATATATATATGTATATATACAAAGAATGTTTGATTAAATTCATGGTTGGTTTTCTTTTTAATATATAATATACTAGCTGGCTTCGCTAGCTAGCTGGCCAGAGACCCATAAAAATTTTTACCAAAAAACATGTTCTCGGGCGCCTGCGGCGCCAATCTTAATTTGTTCTCTGTAAAAGTCACATAATATTAAAATATTAAAAATTCAAATATTTTTAAATAAAATCTAAACGTAGCTCTAGTTCAACGTAAAATACATTCATATCAATGAAAATCAAATACACCAATCAAATCTCTCACAATTCCTCATAACGGAGCTCTAGTTCAACGTAAAATACACTCAAATCAATGAAAAGAAATAAGCCAATCATATCTCTCGTAATTCCTCATAACGTAGTTCTAGTTCAACGTAAAATACACTCAAATCAATGAAAATCAAATAAACCATTCAAATCTCTTGTAATTCCTCATAACGTAGCTGTAGTTCAATGTAAAATACGCTCAAATCAATGAAAATCAAATAAACCAACCAAATCTCTCCTAAGGTTCTCCATTCTGCGTCATTATAGAAATGAGAAGTTTTATTTTCATATTTTTATTAATTAAAAGTAAACTAATCAAAAATTCGAAAATCTGACTTTGATGTGCACGATGACCCTTCGGGGGGCACCTTTGTGTTAAAAAACATAACTGTCCGAGCTACCGTTTTCGAGAACAGTGAAATATACATATAGTATATATACAAATATTAGTATATATACAAATATTAATAGTATAAGATAAAACTAGCTTTACACGTGTTTTACGCACACTTGTTTTACACATTTTGGAGGGCCTCAAGTTGACCCTAGAGATCCACTTTTGATCCATGAGCCATAGATTTCGCAACGCTGCTCTTACTCCCTCTGCAATGCCGAAAAAAATTGCTACTAAATGATGATGAATACAACAAACTTTGAAAACAACAAACACAGTAAATTGCAAAAATTCAAAATTATTTCGACCCTACAAAAAGAGTTTTTTTACAAGTTGTTGTTAAAATTTAATTATTTTTCTTCATAATTTATTGTAATAATGTTATATCAATTTGAGGTCATCATGTTATTTCATGTTATATCAATTTCGTTGTAATTTTTTTAATATGATGACATTTTCACAACATACTTGAAAAGTTTTCTCAGTTACCATGAATGTGTTTTCACTGAACGAATTTAATATTTCTGATACAAAATACTTAAAATAGCTTTCCGGTGCTGTACAGTTTGTTTGCGAGTGAAAGTAATTTTTCAGATATTTGTTTATGGGGAGTATACATAAATGCATAAGTCTTTACTGAATGAGTGTTTCGTGGAGAACTGGGAGAAAATTTTTACGACATTGTCAACAATTTTATATTGATTGTTCTGTTGTTCCAGTAATTGACACTGCCAGTTTTTCATTTTATCAGTAATTGACCCCCTATGTTCCAGAGTTTGACACTGCTAGTTCTTCATTTTACCAGTTATTAGCACCCTATGCTCCAGTGTTTGACATAAAATGTCAAAATTCTTATATGTAAAATATATGATTTTATTATTTTTCTTAATTATTAATTATTTCGGAATGGATGTTAATTACTGGAGCAGGCCAATCACTGGAGCACCTACCCTATTATGTATATCAAGTATCACTTTTTAAAATTATTGGTAATTATTGAATAAAAAATCCGCCATATCTGGCAATACCGCCCTCAGCCCTTCGTTTGAATATAGTACCTATATTGATATATGCTGTAAATGTATAAAAGTTCAACATACAAGCATAAAAAATTAAAGAAGTGTCATATACAGTGGAAAAACGTGATAAATATCTGGTCCTATCTATGTGTGTGAGTAGCACAGGAAAGACACAAATTTTTAGAATAAATTACAATTTATTTATGGCTTTAAATATATATATATATATAAACAGGAAAAATGAATTATAAATATACATTAATAACTATTTAAGTGCAAGTCATGGAAAAATTTATAAAAAAAATACACAAGTTTATCTATTCACAATAATTGATGGTTCAAAGTTAGATTGGTGTACTAGCAGATGAACATAATAAACCACATTATTATAAGTGGTGTCAATTTAACAGCAGCTATCCAAAAGTTGTGAAAAATTCAAAAAGTACTCACAAAAATCTCCGGATGATTTGAAAATTTTAAACAAATAATGAAGAGAAGCATCCAAAGACAAACACATTCACTAGTGAAGAAAATATAATTTGATTGGTTAACAGCATTTCCAGAATTAACAGATATCTAGCTCACTAAACCATTTAAAACTATTTAATAAATTGAGCAAGAAAATTAAACTTATTGAAATTCATTGCAAATATCTTAAACTCTTTTAAAACTATCATTGCACTTACAGGATATTCAACATTACTATTTAAAAAAACAAACTGTTTCTTTAACAGTTTAAATTAAACAGAACTTAAAGAAACAAAATTATAACTCATAAGGAAAAACGGCAAGACGACCTGCGTCTGAAAAAAAAAAAAAAAAAAAAAAAAAAACATAGCTACTAGCTTGTCAGCCACCGAGAGCACATACTAACGTTTACTTGTATTTATATTCTTTCATTTTATGGAAAATTTGCATATTCGCGGCGAATCGGCATGCGCCGTTGAACGATTATGTGTTACTATAATGTTACCTGTAACCGCTAACTGAGGCCGTTGCAAAAATAACGGCATGTCGCCGTAAGCGTGAATGAATCATTTGATTCATTCACGGAACACGCCGAAAACAAAACAAACAACGGCGTTAAAACAGGTAAGTATTTTTCAAAGTGAATAAAAGAGATATAAACTAATTTACTTATGTAGCTAATAAAAATAAACCTTTTAATAAGTAACAAATAAACTTTTTAGCAATTAAGTTGATTAATATTTTAATAAAATTTAAGTAGTTAATAAAGATTAAATTTTTAAGTATGACTCCAAAGTTATTTACCAAAGTAATGGAGTTGGAAAGTTTGGGAGCTGGAATATTTCCAACAATATAGAATTGAAAGATTTTATTAAATTAAAAAATTTATTCCAAATTACTCAGACAACTTTCACATGTACCACACCTTGAAACTTATCAATCTTGCTCAAACTTTTCGGTATCTTCGTTTGAATATAGTACCTATATTTATATAGAATTGAAAGCTTTTATTAAATCTAAAAGTTCATTTCAAACTAGCAGGCTACACCCGCTTCGCTGGTCACTATTTTTAAATGAATCATTATAATTAATGAATTCTCAAAATTCAATTAATTTTTATCATGTGAAAAAAAAAAAAAAAAAAAAAAAAAAAAAAATGCATATATATGAGCGCTGCGCGCGCGTATTCCTTCACCACCCTTATGATTTCTTAAAATTCCATGTTATTACTCATAAACTTTTATTCTTAAGAAAAGGAATAAAAAAAAAAAAAAAAAAAAATCATTTCTGATCGGGTAAAAACTCACACCGGGTCCCCTCTGCCTTCGTCAGCGTAGACCCGTGCGCGCGCAGTGCGCACGAAATCATATATACGCTCGCTGCGCGCACGTATTCCTTCACCACCCTTCCAGTCTCTCCTTAATTTTACACTTTCGAAAATATCCTCATTCGACTCGTAGGCACCCAAAACCTATATATACCAATTTTGAACGGTCTAACTCAATTTCTAATTTTTTGCCCCCCTTTAGGACATCTTAAAAAATATAAATCAGGTGAAATCTTGAATAATTGCGATTAGCGCCCTCTATTGGATAAATTTAATTTAGGTTATTCGATAATATAGAAGTACTTTAAAATATCTTTCGAATGATGCATTAAAAATAAATTAATCATATTTAGAATTCGAAATATTGAAATTTTAAAATATTGCAGCGCCATCTGGCGGTAGAAATTTCTGTAATCTATTGTTCAATTCCAAATCAACAAAGCTTTAAAATGATGTATTACTTATGAAAATATTTTAATTAGTTGCTGAGATACAAAAGAAAACCTAATCAGGACACCTTAAAACGTGTAAATCTGGTGAAATCTCGAATTCCACATTCGATAATATAAAAGTACTTTAAAATATCTTTCGAATGATGTATTAAAAATAATTTAATCATATTCAGAATTCGAAATATTGAAATTTAAAAATATTACAGCGCCATCTGGCGGTAGAAATTTCTGTAATCTACTGTTCAATTCCAAATCAACAAAGCTTTCAAATAATGTATTACTTATAAAATTATTTTAATTAGTAGCTGAGATACAAAAGAAAACTTAATCAGGACACCTTAAAACGCATAAATCACGTGAAATCTCGAATTCCATTACTTACGGTAGTCGGTTAATGGAAGGTGACAGAAATTTGTGGCGTCTACTCTTGAAATTCAATTCAAATAAGTTTCAAAATGACATATTACTTTTGAAATTATGCTAATTACAAGCTGAGATACAAAAATGATATAAACACTATTATAAAACGATTTATGTCTGACTTTTTCGTGGTTTTCTCCGAAACTTGCGTAATTCCGGGCTAAATACTGTTAAAAATCCATAGTATGAAATGTGAAAGGAGTATCAGAATTCGAAACTCTGCAAAATATAAAAGAATAAAGGTGTTCTGGGTTTTCCGTTGTTTTCTCCGAAACAACCGTTCCTTTTCTACGTTTTTGCCCCTTTCCCCCCTCCCTCTCCGTCCCTTCTAATAATTTTACGCTTGAAAATACCCGCAATCGATTTATCTTTCCTTAAAACCTAATAATACCAATTTCAAACGCTGTAACTCTTTTTTTTTTTTGCCCCATTCGCCCCCCCCCTCCCCCTCAAGCCCTTCTTAATAATTCTACACTTTCAAAAATATTCAGAATTGAATTATCGGGCGTTAAAACCAAATATTACGAAATTTCAACGGCATATCTCAATTTAAAATATTGCAAAATATAAAACAAAATTTAATCTAATTTTTTTGTTTATCTACATATTTTCATGAAAATTGAACAGTGGCTTTATAATATGCTGTCTAGGCCGAATATTAATTCAAATGTAACGTGAATGAAAATTTGAAAAATTTTGAAAATTGCAATTCCCCCCCCCCCCCCCCACCACTACAAAACACGTGACATCTTGATCGGTTACAATCATTTCTTTTTTCAAGGCAGACGGTAGTCTGGCATTTGAAATGATGTTGCCACAAAAAATTCATACTTTAGTTAATTTTAAAAAATCTAATTGTTGTACCGATAAGCCGCTTGCACACTTAGATTCAGAAAAAATGCCCCTTTCATTTGGTATCGAAATCGTAACGATCGGACAAATTTTTCTAATTTATTTTCCAGTTTTTCTGCTTTTAACTCCGTTAAAATAGCTTTTTGTAAGCAATGGTGGTGAATTCTCAGTCATTGAGATCGCTTTTAGATTAGACATGAGTGAACATTTTAATTAATATCTTCACAACGAATTAAAATTTTTAAATTCTGTTTTCAGGAGCCCCTCGGGAAGGCTCCTGAGCATCCGTATGTCAATTTTTGTACTTCTGCGTTCAATAGGGGCTGAACGTATAAAAGAACAGACAGACAGACAGACGGACAGACAGACAGACAGACAAACCTTTTCTTTTATTATTATAGATTACTCAGACAACTTTCACTCGTACCACATCTTGAAACTTATCAATCTTGCTCACACTTTTCGGTATCTTCGTTTGAATATAGTATCTATATTTTATATTTATATATAGAATTGAAAGTTTTTATTAAATTTAAAAATTTATTTCAAATTATTCAGACAACTTTCACCCGTGCCACACCTTGAAACTTATCAATCTTGCTCAGACTTTTCAGTAGCAGCCTTATATGGACTTCGAAATAGAACACTTGAATTGCCGTCGATAATTTGTTAAAGTTACACTGCTAACAGACACACACAATGATCAACCGTTAAAAACTTGACTTTGGTGTTCAGATATGTAATTAGACAAAAAAGCAAGAACTGAAAATTTAACTTAAAAAATACTTTATTTACCATGTGGGTATGAGGAAATAATATTCATTTCTGAGCAGTTTTTCTGGACATGGTAAAATATACCAAAGCATCCGCCAATTACGTTCAATAATAATAATAATAATAATAATAATAAATTCGTTTAATTATTGGTAGCCCAGTAAGTCTTCCATAAATTATGTACAAACCACACTGTGTATTTAAATGTAGTCCTGTATTAATAACAGGTAACACAATTTGAGATGTAATTCCAGCAATTCCGAAGCAAAATCTCGTTATATTCTAATTCTTTTGGGTAGCCCTGTAAACGAGTGGTGACTGATTATCATACCATATTCTACACAAAAAATGCTTTTATGCACACAAAAAATGTATGTTCATTTCATTTTGTTTATTTCAGCCTATAGATGTTAAACTGTACCTACCGAAAATTTCACCCATAGATATGACATATTTGAATTCTCTTGGATCTCCCTGTATTCGAACCATTTGCTTGATCATAACGAACATTTTAGTGTAACATCCCTATATGATACAGAATTTGAATACCAAGTTAGGAGTCCCTGCTACTAAAGCTGATAACAGGCACATACACATACACATTCATACAGACACACAGACCAACCGCTAAAAACATGTCTTTCGGATTCAGGCCATCTCAAAATCTGTAAACATAACAAAAATTCAATTTTGAAAATGTGACCCAAAAAAAATGCTTTCTCTACCAGGTATATATGGGTAAGAAAAAAAAAATTAATTTAATATCTTTTAAAGTTACCCAAGACCTGACAGTGTTTTAAATTGTTTTCTGCAACATAATTAACATTTTAAATATTCATCATCATCTTCTTCTTCTTTATTATTTCTTCTTTTACATTGTGCCTTAAGGGAGTGAATTTTTAACAGAAGCTTAGAAATATAGAAATAGCACTATGCTTAATCGTTCTGGTTAATCTTTTTTACTTCTTTCTTTCGTTTCTTTCTTTTT
This sequence comes from Salticus scenicus, assembly GCA_963930645.1. Taxonomy (NCBI): domain Eukaryota; kingdom Metazoa; phylum Arthropoda; class Arachnida; order Araneae; family Salticidae; genus Salticus; species Salticus scenicus. The sequence continues at coordinate 15,861,639 of OZ005650.1, forward strand.
TTTTAAGTTAGATACTTTGTCATTATGTTACGAGGTGTATAAAACAACAAGATTTCCTTTTAGAAGAAGATCACATCTCCACGGGAAAGTACCGACTCTTCGAATTTGGCACCAAGTGCTTCAACTCCATCACCTACTACTAATTCATTACCTTCCGCCAGTTTTTGTGGTCTACCATTTAATCCGCTTCCAATTTCACCTCTCTTCTTTTTGGAACGTTTTGTCAAGGTAAGTGGAGCATTGCATCCATCTTCTATGGTGGTGGTGATACAAAGTTACTTTATAATCTCAAAGATCATATAAGCGTTTAACAAGTGTTCAAAAAGTATTTGCATTTGTGAAGAAAGCTCTAGGATTTTGATACCTGTATTTGTACAGGTGTAATGATTTGAATAATCACGAAAAATGAAAGATCGTTTGACTTTTACAGAATTTAGTGCTGGTGATATTTTCTGGCGATTTGATCATTTAGTTGAGAGTTATCAAAATCTTGAAGTCCTATCTCAAGTTGGAACGGAATTAGCCAGATATTTCTGTAATAATCAACTGGTTTTTCGCCACCAACCTTTGCCTAAGGGCTATAAAATGTGCGACCTACTTTAGGATGAATAGTTAATGTAATTCAGAACGCTGAATTATGCGGTTGTCATTGAGTAAGTATGAAAGAAGCTCCTCATTAATGTTCTTTGACAAACGATAGTATTGCTCTGCTCTACGGTGTGAATATCGCTGTTTTCGTGAATCTTCGTCCATCACAATATTTAATTGTGCATCCAAAGCTTATAAAATTTTGTCCATTATGCGTAAACTTTATAGAATTTTAAAACATCTCATCTTCCCTTTGTGAGTTGTTCATCAACCATTTAATCGAATATATTAATAATATTGAATTTTCACTATTGTCACCCCTTCACAGACGAAACAAAGATTTTTGACTTTTTTTTTAATGCCTTTCAGTCTGGTCATAGAAATAATTTTCTGAATTTTATTGTTTCTTTGGTTTTTATCATTTTGCTCGGTGAATTAATTTCATCAATATCAGTGCAAATCTGATTACACAGATTATGGAGCAGTTGCCTTGTTTGCCCTTGTCTTGGTTAAGCCCTGCAAAATTGCACAAATATAATAAGCCACCACACAAATTTTTCATGTTTCTACAATCATTATTCTTCTCCGTCTAAATAGTACTTCCAGAAATAAAGGAACTCGTTCATTACTTAATCTTATTCTTTTCTCCAGTTTTGTACCATACATATCATAATTCATGGTTAAAATTGGAAAAAGAGCCCAATTGTCCATATTATTATTCCTCTATTCTTATAATTCGTCATTTTTTGATTGATTGTTTTGGTTAGCGATATATTCATGTATATTATATTAAATCATCATCACCAAATTTGGAAAAACTTTTAGGTTAAAAATATCGAGGTACAGCTATCCAATCTTTCTTTAAATAAAGTTGGTTTTTGCTGTAATATTTAGCTCTTTTCCATTCTACTGTTCATATATATATATATATATATATATATATATATATATATATATATATATATATATGTGTGTGTGTATATATATTACTTAATCTGGATAAGAAATTACATTTAGATGTTTTCTGAAATGAAGTCTGTTATTTCAATTTTAATCGATCTTTGCGGTGTTTTTAATTTCATGCTATTATAAAATATTTACTTCTTTTATTAAATTATATGGCATAATTTGTCTCTCTTTAATTAAACTTTTGCTAATAATAATAATAATAATAATAATAACAACATTAACTTACCAACCGGCCAATTACAGATAAAAATTTCCAATTGCAGAAAAGCATTTTTCACCGAACTAATATTCTAATACGCAAGCTAATATTTTGCATTCAAAATGCTCAAGTAAATGAAGTTGGTGAATTTAGTACACTGAGAAAAAATTCTGTAACTGACGTCTAAAATCTAAATTATGGCTCTAGAAAAAATAGTTCCATGTCATCCTTATAAATTCTAGTCCCTTTTGAAAGCGAGTTCTAGAAAACCCTATTAGATTTCTAGAGCATTTGCCTATATTTTCGAGGGCAAAGTTATTTAAAAATCTCTGCAAATAAATGCGAATACAAGAGGCGGGTTTCAGTAACTATAATCTTGGTTTATTACCCAATTCTAGAAAATCAAGCGAGAATTTCTCGCAATACAAAAGATTCAAAATATTCAGAATATTCAGAACATTGTTTCACCATCTAGAAATGTGCAGACTAGAAATTCTCGATCATTTCATCTATTCAGTTTATTGGCGTGCCTTATGCGCATAGCTCGGAAATCTATATTTCTAGTTAAGGGGTTTAGAAAATGACCACTTATTCATTCTAGATAAAGGCGGTATATTCTGTTTCACAGTTTAACTGCTGAATGCAGTTTTGTTTTACAAAACAGTTTTGTTTTTTGCAGTTTGTTGCAGTTTTGTTGACAAACAGGTATTTACTGTTTGTCAATATAAGGTCCTACGCATTATGTTATCATACCAGTTTGTCCTACGTATGTTATTTTATTTTAATATATGCTAATGTCTACGTTACGTTATCTTATTGTAGTTTGTCCTCCGTATTATGATATATTATACTCAGTACAGTGGCACCTAATGCTACGATCACTATACTAGTGTTGGGGGATGGAGTATATTACGTCACAGAAAACTTTGCAAGAGACACCACCACTTTTTTAAAAGTTTTTTTTTTTTTTTTTTTTACCATTGATTCTGGACATTCATCGACATGAGAGTAAAAAAAAAAAATAATAATAATAATAATGTAGCACGTTTAAAATCTGATATAAAACGTGTTGTATAGGTTGTAGGAATCTAGAGATTAAATTGAACTATAAAAATGTGTAGTTAAAAATTATTTAGTAAAACTGCTCATATTTCATCAAATATTTAACATTTTTGTATTCTGATTGCAGTATGCTGTGCCTAATGTAGTAAGCCAAATATGCTGTAAATGATTTTCACTGGATCTAACACTCTACGAATTATATTAAAAAAAGTGGCAAATTTTTTGTGATTTTTTAAAGAAATCTTTATATCTCCATTAATATATGTAGTTACCTCATAAAAATGCATACAGATAATAAAAAGAAGCCTCGTAATTACATGCTACAGCCAAAACGCATTTTAAGCATTATCTTTTTCTGGATAATCCAAAACATATTTATTTTCCTTTAGGTTTTTACTGTTCCCATTTATCTCTTCGGGGCAACACTTTTACTGAAATGTATGCGGTATAACATGTTCTTTATACTCCCAAAGTTTCAAGATAATTCGTCCACATTTTTTATAGATTATTTGAAAAACGCTGTAAATTCGAAAATGCCGAAATACTTATTGGTAGATAGTGTAGCACTTAGTTTTTGAAAACATGCACCTAAAAATACGAGAAAAAAAATTACATTCAATTTATAGATTAAAAAAAAAAAAATAAATAAAAAATTGTTATGTTAAAATTCTTATTTTAATGATCTCAACAACATTGATACCAAAAGTTTTTAATATTATTAATTAATTTAAAGAAAGCATATCTCAATCCAATCTCAAAGGGAAAAAACGATAAGTTATTTAAAAAATTTTATTAAATTTAATTTTAAGCAACAATTGTATTTTATATATATTAATTGTACTTATAAACAATGTAAAGGGATTCCCCAAGGTATAAATTATTCTAGCATTCTCTCTCAGAACTCTGTTTATATTGCAGCGAAAAAATCTTTGTTGTTCGTTAATACTGTTTTAAACACATGTGTAGGTTATGGTCATATAAATGTTTTGTTTGATAATTTAAATTTATATTCAGAACTTGTTTTTTTTTTTTTTTTAATATATACACACTATTAGATTTTTTATGTTTAAACTTGGATTAGTTTTGTGTTTCATGCAATGTGTATGGTTGAAACTTTGTAATTTTTTTTTTCTCTCATTATAAAAGTCCTGAAATTTAATAACTCTGCTCAAAAAACAAACAATCTTTTTTTTTTTTTTTTTTTTTTTTTTTTTTAATGCATAGTATAAACGCATGAGAGTCGGAAGGAAAAAGCTCGAACCCACTTCTATAGTCTTGGGGAACAAATAAATCTACGAGCTTCTTGTATTAAGAAGTACCTCACAACAGTTTTAGATATGTTTGTACAATGGTATTCGACTCAGTTAGAAGGTACTGTCTTCATTGTCTGACCACCGCCCTCAAAGTATACAGCAAGGGATGACATATATACACTTACTTATATGTTTGTGGTGAAATTCCCTGGGACATCTGGTGCCCTAAAGCCTTGTGAACATAATATATAAAATGAAGCTAAAGCAGTATAAAAAAAATGCGGATAAATTATTATTATTATTATTATTTTATTATTATTATTATTATTTTACAAAATCAATATAGGCAAACTCAGTGATATTTTAATAATAAATCTGCTAAATATAATGTTACAATTTTATCTTTATTCAACTGTCTAACTTAATTAAAATGACCGTCACACTGCGAAAATTCGAATAATTAAATAAGAACATTCGGAACCGAAATATCAACCTTCAATGTTTACTTCTGAAGGATACGTGAAAATTTTGATTTTTAATATCTATAATTTAATGTCTCTATTTGATATACTTGTTATAATTAATGTCTTTTATTATTAATATTATAGCCCTAACTGATAAAGAAATATTCACAGTCAATCAATAATTAACTTTTGTATGAAAGCCAAATTTCAACTTTGATTATTTGCCTTTTTTCTTTATCTTTCTTTCTTTTTTTAACCTTCTTCTATTTTTTTTGTTTAAGCCGTCAATAACCTTAAAAACCTTTCCAAGAAAATAATCATTATTAGCATACTCATGAAATGACATCAATTCAACAGCTGTAAAAGATTCTGATAAACAAATGAATATTCTTGTGAATATAAATCATAAACAAAACATACGTTGATGGCGAAAAAAGACGATTGAAATCATAAGATAAATAACAAAACATGGCAATTGTATGAAAATCATCACTGCTTAAAATTCTAAATCGAACCTTCACTTTATGACTTAATTGACACCTGAACTATATAGTGGACAGAAATAGAAAAACTTATTTTATGCCAGTCACGAACGCTCTTTGTATAATGGCTTCGTGGCTGTGTTTTAACTTTCGTGTGATTTCCTGCCAGTTTAGATTTAATTAATATGATTTAACAACAGTTTTTTTTTTTTTTCTTCTTCTTTTCCTACGGTGTATGGTGCGAATAATCTCCAGGCGATTTCGTAATAAATATTTGTACGGCTGTTGTGACAGCGTGTATTAATAATAATAATGATGATATATATTAGATTTAAAATACATTATAACGATTTTATTAATAATTTTTTTAACCTATGTATTTTATTCTGCATACTTATTAGATTTTAAATATATTATAACAATTTTATTATTGATAATTTGCATATAACATTTATGGATTAAAATAACATTTCATCATTAAATTTGGGGGTTATAAAAAATAGTTATTAAATAACAGTGTGATAAATTAACATCATAGTAATTATATATCATATACCTGTCTTAGAAAAAATTCATTTTTCATTATCTTGTTGTGATAATTATCCTTTATAAAAGTACAGCAGTTTTTTGAGAAAGCAAATTTTTCTTCTGTTTATTAACTTTTAATTATTATTTATTTTCTGATTACTTGAAGTCTTCCTTCTTGGTGTTTGATCCTTATAATGATGAATTATATAGATATGAATTGACTAAAAGTTAATGAGGGAAAGAATTGTTAAAAAGATTTCATAATTTGAATTGTATTATTTTTTTTTTATTAAAATGTATTCTGATATATACACTGACACACGCCGTATGTTTACACACGCACACTCTGGGGGGGGGGGGGGGAGTCGCATTTGGATAATTTTTATTTCACCTATGGAAAACGTCCACAGTTTAATCATTTAAAAATGGTGATGAAATGGATAGTGATTTTACCGGATAACCCTTTGCGGCGCACTGTCCTGGCTGCGAGGACGCAATTATTAAGTTCCAACTGCAAAAACTCCTCCTGTAAATTTTTAGCAAAATTTTACTTTTATAACATAGCAGAAAAGGTCGTCATTTTTTTTTTTTTTTTTTTTTTACTTTAATTTTGTTCGTGAATTCCGGTGGCAGTGTAATGTAAATGATCCCAATTGCATTGCTCCAACGCATATACGTATCCAGCAGACATTAGTGTTTCATATATTTGATATTCGGCAAAATCACTATCTGTTATATCCCTACATTTAAATTTTAAGATTGGTGGTTTTTGAAAGGAAAAATGAAAGTATTCCAGTGCGGCTTTTTTTTATGTCCCTTACTAAATATATATATATGTATATATAGAGAGAGAGCTTTATGTTTGCTGTAATCAGCTATACAGTTTTTCGAAATCTTGCATATGCTGATAGAAATGCAAGTTTCCTGATGAGTGAATATTTCTATTGCATTTAAAATTCCAATTTTCAATTCAGGAATTCCTTTTTTTTTTTTTTTTCTTCCTTTTAACGGAATTCTTTGGTAATCTTATCCTTTCTCTTTTCTCTCAAATGTTGACTGTCACTAATAATTCATAGTTTTTGCATATTATCTCATCGTTAGGCTTATGTGTTACGTTAGTGTCATTTCTCTTCTGCGTAAGTACTTTAACATGTTTTTACTAATCATTGGTACTCAAATTAAATTAATACCGTGACAATTTTTATTCGAAATAAATCTCAATTAAAATTTAATTTTATGTTGGTATCTTCATCTAACTTTTGTCTGCTGAGTGTTACAATGGTACTAAATTATTCAAATTATATATATATATATATATATATATATATATATATATATATATACACACGGGGTATTCACAAATCTTTCACTTTGCCTTAATTTCGCTTAACAAATTACGAAGATGCATAAAAGAGAAAATACAGAATTTTATAAAATCGTTCACAAATTTCATTCTTTCAACCAAAACGAAATCTTTGTATGGCTTCTTGGTAAAAAAAAAAAAAAAAAATTAAATTCCGATGAGTGAAATCCTTTTATGTCCTAATGAGGCCATGTACAAACTTTTATTATTTTATCATAAAAGTCATAGATCCAAGCAAGTTATTGACGAATTAATCGGCAATTAAAATGTAAATGTGTTTATATACTTACACCCCGCGACAAAAAGAAAGGTACAAAGGGTTTTTTCTTTGATTTTTCATAAAATAACATTATCTAAATTGTGCTTATCATTTATTATCATCATAAAATAGCACTATTCTCGGACTAATGTTTGTTTTAAGACTAATTTAGAAAAGTTTTAAGACTAAAATTTTTCTAATTTAAGACTACACTCCGCGACAAAAAGATAGGAACAAAGGGTTTTTTTTTTTTAAATTTTTCATAAAATAACACTATCTAAATTGTGCTGATCATTTATTATCGTAACAAAATATTATCAATATCATATCAAAAACATATTAAATATCTGAATCATATTCAAAATATTCATATTCAAAATAATCATATTCAAAAATTAAAGAAAAAAAACCCCTTTGTTCCTATCTTTTTGTCGCGGAGTGTAGTCTTAAATTAGAAAAATTTTAGTCTTAAAATTTTTCTAAATTAGTCTTAAATCAAAAATTAGTCCGGGAATAGTGTTATTTTATGATAATAATAAATGATAAGCACAATTTAGATAATTTTATTTTGTGAAAAATCAAAGAAAAAACCCTTTGTTTCTATCTTTTTGTCGCAGGGTGTACGTTATCATTGTTTTCTGCATAGGAAATGAAATACGATTTGACGGCGTGATTTTTTTCGTTGTAGAATTTATGTCGAGGCATTGAAAAGGGGTTTAAGGGGATTTAGCCCCTTTTACTTAATTGAATTATATTAGATTTGTTCAATAAAATAAATATTTAGGCAACAATTCTTATGTGTTTTGATAGACTTTTTTCATAGATTTGATATCTTTAAATTGTGTTTCTCACTTTGTTTATTTTTTTATTCACGATCTTTAAAAATGCTAAAACTTCTTGTGATATTTAAGAAAATATTTTTATTTATTTATTTATTTATTTATTTTCTTTGGAAGTTTAATAGAATTAAGGATGGATTTTGAAATTTTAAAGATATTGCAAAATCTACCTCCAATTCTTTTAAGTAGGTTCTAAAATTCAATTTAAAGCTTCCAAATATTTAAAAAAAAAATCAATCAAAAACCATAAGAAATATTTCTAAAATACATATTTTATCGAACAAACTTAATACAGTTCAAATTATAAATACTAAATAGAAATATATGCTTTTATATGAAAGCAATCCTTTTCCAATGTCTCTGTTATGCCAATGTTTCCCATGTATTTGTCATGCAGAAAACAGCGATAACGTAAGTAAATAAATACATTTACATTTTAATTGGCGATTAATTCTACAGCAACTTCCTTGTATATCTATGACTTTTTATGATACAACAATGAAAGTCTGCCGCGTGAGAGGTGCCCAAGGCTTCTTAAGGAAGCTTTTCTGGCTTGTCATACCTCAGAAACTTTTCATGGTACAATGCTGAGATTTTGTAGATTCCTTTAGTATAGAGTGACCATATTTTTTTCATTGAATTTGGGGACAAAGATGGCGGCCTCTTCGAATTTCGAGGACAAAAAATTAAAAATATATTAAATCATCTTAAATTGTAAAATTTTAGTAATTTTTATGTGTAAAGCACCTAAAAGAACTTATTTCAGCTTATTTAATACATATAATAAATTACTATAATAAAACATTAATAACTTTAT